>JAQFVV010006252.1:1084714-1119714 GCA_028023455.1 Epiperipatus broadwayi
AATGGGGATCCCTGTGGGATGGATAAACTTGGTTTGAATCCCGGAGCTATGCGTCCATCTAGCGTGAGGAAAATTTCCCGGTTGTTTAAAAGGTTCTCTATGATTTGTAGAAGAGGTTGAGGTACTTGGTATTGTTCAAGTGTTTTAATTAGCACATCAATGCGTACCGAGTCGAATGCCCCTGCGATGTCGAGTTGAATGGCAACTGGCTTGGACCTTCTTTTTGTGCGCACTTGGTCTATTACTAGACGGAAGCGGCTTATTGCATCTGATGTGGCTGCACCCTTCTTAGCAAACTGGTATTTTGAGATGTGCTTGAGGACATTGTCTTGCATTTTGTCTTTGATTATAGACTCAATTATCTTGATCATGAGTGGGATCATTGAGATAGGCCTTAGGTTTTGCAGTTCAGTTGCAGCATCACTCTTTTTAAGTAGTGGCACCATTGCGATCGGGTATAGAAATTCAAGTTGGCAAGTTCCACTGCTGAGTAGATCAATCATTTTCTTGATGATAAGGATGGTATAATTGCTCAGGTGGAGTAGAATGAACTTCGGGATGCCATGTAGTCCAGGATGTATTTTGTCTGGCATTGCATTTAATTTTTTTTTGGATTGTAGCATGGGTAATGTCATGAGTGTTGTCTGGATTTATTTTGAAAGTTCTTCTGTCACTGGGTGTGATTTGGTTTTGAAACTTTTTTTTGAAATGTTCTTGGAGTTTACCTAGCATTGCAGGGCCAATGTATTGTTTACCATCTATGGTGATGTCACTTGGGCCTTTTCTATTCTTTCCTGATCCTAAGGCCCATCTGATGTATCCTCTGGTCCAGCAGTGTTGATGTACCAGGTAGCTCCGGGCTCTTTTTGTTGCTATGTGTTCTGCTAGAATCTTTTGGGTGGTCCTATATTTAGTCTTTAGTTGTAAGATTGTTTCTATGTTTTGTCCTTCCAGTGTTAGGTGCTTGAGGGTATCTGCAATGTTGTCTAAGCTGTTTAAAAGTTTCAGGGGTCCTGGTCTTCGGAAAGAGTAGGTGGTTATTAGTTTCTGTAGTGTTTTGTGAATAGAGGCCATGCCTCTGTGATTGGCCTGGAGAGTATGTTTGTTTGATGGAATTGTATGTAGGCTTCTGAGAACAGGCAGGCTGGTGTAGTTTCCCTGGTTATGAGTCTTATTGTTCTTTGGTGGTTGTTTGGGTCTGGGGAGCTTGAGGAAACCTGAAGTTTTATCTCTTGTAATAGGTGGTCTGAAAAAACCACTGGCCAGAGTCTGGCTTGAGTGGTAGGCAGTAAGTTTGGTGAAAAAAAGGTTAAGTTGATGAGGGACTTATATTTAGTTGTGTAGAATGAAAATGCTGTCTCAGGGAGCAGGTTTCGTGCACTCATTAGCTTTAGATTGATTAATGGGAGGTAGTTAGACTGGAAGGTTTCATAGGAGTGGTTGAAGTCTCCTATCAGGATGGAAGGAAATGGGTTGGTTCGAAGTGTCGCATTTATTGTGTGAATAATTCTGCGGATGTTGTCAGGAGCCTTTGTCATGTATATGTTGCATAAGTTGATGGTACAATTGTTGTACTGAAGGATGGCTATGAGACAGTGGTTGTCTATGTATAGTATTTTGAAGAAGGTTATGGGAGATAATTTGTTAATTAGTATGGCCACTCCGGATCCTGGAGTTTGGGCTATGGAGTAGTGAAAGTAGCCCAGTGAGTTTAGTTTCATGATGTGTGGGCCAGACTGTGTGTGTAGTTTTGTTTCGGAGAGACAGAGGATATCTGGTTGATGTTTAATGAACCATCTGTGAAGTGCTTCAACTCTTTCTTTGGAGTTTAAGCCTCTGATATTTACTGCTGTGATTGTAATAGTCATGGTGTGGTGAGTTTTTTTTTTTTTTTTTTTTTAGGTGAAGGTATCTTCTGGGGCGGTGTCTTCTGGTAGGGGTTTTTCTGAAAGGCTGTTCTCTGACTCAGGAAATGAGATAAGGAATATTTCATTTTCTGTGGTTGTCGGCATGGGGTCTTCCGTTGATCTGAAAATTGGTAGAGTATCTTCTTCTGTGGTTGTCAGCATAGGGTTTTCAGGCGGTCTGACTTTTGGTAGAGTCTCATTTTCGGTGGTTGTCAGCATAGAGTTTACAAATGGTCTGAATTTTGGTAGAGTCTCATCTTCCCTTGATTGAATTTCTCGCCGTTTTTTATCTGATGGTTTACGTGATTCCTGTGATCTGGTAGTTTTTGTTCTGAGGTCCACTTTGGCTGGGTCTGAGGTACTGGAGTCATCAGTTGATTTTTCTTGTGTGCTGGAATTATTTTGTCTTGATCTTTTGCGGTTGCGTGGTAAAGTGGCTGGGTCTGAGGTACTGGAGTCATCAGTTGATTTTTCTTGTGTGCTGGAATTATTTTGTCTTGATCTTTTGCGGTTGCGTGGTTTGGAAGGTTTTTTAGATGTTTTGGTGGGTCCCTCATCTTCTGATTCGATCATGGTCTCTGATGATGACCGCGATCTAGTGAGCTTTGAGTCCTCTGCCATTCTGTGGTGGGTTAGGGATTTTCCAGTATCTGGGATGCTTGTGTGGCTATGGTTTGTTCCCATTGGAGTGGGTATGGACTGATGTGTGATTTTTGTTTCTGTTTGTGGTTTTGGGTAGGTTTTAATTGGATGTGTAGAATCAGTGGGGTCTTCGATGGTGCTGTTGTGATTTTTTGTATATGCCTGACTGCTTATATCACTTGTATTGAGGGGACACTCCTTCATTTTGTGTCCTCTGTTCCAACAATTGAAGCACAATGGGGGTATATCCCGGAAGCTGATAAGGATTGTAGCCTTGTTGTTGCTGACTGTTGCTGGTAGTGTAAGTGGCTGGATTCCTGTCTTGAGGACTAGACGGAAGACTGCAGTGTTGGTAAATACCATTGTTTCCACTCTTGATTCTTGGATGTATTTAAAGCCTTCAACTGTACCATAATTGGCAAGTGCCTGTTGCAAGTGGGACTCTTCAAAGTTGACAGTACAGTTACTCACTCTGCCCTGAAGAATCTGTGGTTTGTTCATGTTAATGTGGACCAGGTATTTGTTGTCTAACTGTTTGAATTTAGTTTCAAAGAGTTGCTTTCCTGCTAGGTCTTTGAATTGAATTGCAATATACCTTTTATTTGTGTGGAATAGTATCTTATAAACTGGTGACCAGAACTTGTGATCAGTGAGTAGATCATAGAGTGAGAGTATTGGGAATTTGTATAAAGAGCAGTTGATATCTGTTATTGTTAGGATACTTGTACATTCATTGGTGTACTCTGTGAAGGAGCGAAAGAGAAGATTTGGTATGGTTCTATTAAAGCGTTCTGTTACTGAAGAATGGTAGTCTATGTTAACTGGTTGTTGCAGGTCAGCATGTTCATTTTGTTCTTGTTCCCCATCTCTTAATTGGATGAATTTATTGTATGGGTCTTCTGTAGTTTGTGTGTGGATTGCTTGAGTTTTGGCTTGGGTTGATTGCCTAGTGGTTATCCTAAGGCTATTAGCATATGAGAATTGTGGATGGAGATGTGTGGATATGGCATGGTAATGTCCTGAGTTGTTAGCATTGTTTTGCTGTGCTGGTTCTGGGGGGTTGTTGGTGTCTTGGGTTGTGAATGTGGAACTGCTTTGAAGTTTTGGAAAAGGATCATTGTTGTTGTCCCATGTTGTATCATTTTCTTCACTGTTTTCGTTTTGTGTTGTTTGTTTTGGTTTCTGGGAGTTTGGTTTATTTGTGGTGTTGCTGCTTGTTAATTTTTCTGGGAAGTTGGTGTTAGTAGGTGATGTCTTAAATACCATAGAAAATTTCAACAGCTATAATCTTGACCCAAAACTAGACTTCCAACTTGAAAAACGAAAAAGTTATAGTCAAAAAACCAAACCGGAAGCTAGACACGTTCACACTCACAACACGGAAAAAGACGTAAATTCATACTCTAAGTTCTCAGAGACACAGTTGAGTGATTCCGTAGAGTCGGAAACAGAAGGTTATACTGATTTGACAGAGAATTTCACCTGCTATAATACCCGACAAAAATCAGACTCCCAGCACGAAAAACAAAAAAGCAATAAATCTAAAACTAAACCGGAAGCCACACTAAATCGCCCTCATAATGCAAAAAACGACCCAAACTGTAACTCTAGCGATTTATTTACGCATTCCAACCTAGGGGGGACCCAACTAAATCATCCGGCACAGTCGAATACACCAATTTATACCAATTCTACAGTTAATCTAACTACATATAAAGCCAGCTTGAACTCCCCTTTTCAACCTCAAAAACAAACAAGTAGAGATTTAAAAACAAAGCTGAAAACTGCACTAACACTAAATAAAGATAAGAAAAACAACCCAACCAATACTAATAGCAATGGAAAATCAAACTTCAATCAAATTAAAACAAACACTCTAATCTTTTTGTTTTTATTGCAGAAACAACTTTTATTCTCTTATAATTTTTTTATTTCCTTATTAACCTTTTTTTAAAGTTAATTTCCACTATTCATTTTTTCTAAATTAATCATTTAAAATTTTTTTTATATTTATTCTTTTCTTTTTAGATTGCCTTATCTCATTTGAAAATGTATGGTTAATTGCTGTTTTGTTTTGTTTTTTTTTAACTGCTTTTCTTAGAAGAATATCTGTTATCTGTTCATTGAATTCATTCAGTCTGAGACATTATTGAAGTCTCTTAATATTTGTAATTGATTTGTAAATTCTAGCTTAAATTCATTAGAGTATTTTTAATGATTAGGAGTATCAATTTTAACTACAGGCTTACTTAATAGCTTTTGTTTTGTAGTTTTGCATTACCATATAAACAATAATCACTATCTATATTAAATTTCAATTTTGTTCTTAATCAAAATATAATCTAATTCTTGTAAATCATCATTTAGATGCTTCTACATTCATTTCAATTTTGAATTTTTTTTTTAAAAAAGAAATTTATAATACTCAAGTGAGATTTTATTTGTTTTGTTTTATTTTTTAAATTTTTCCATAAATTTTTTTAAATATTGCTTCATCTGATTAAAAACATTCTCTGAATAGATGTAAAATCTTCATCACAATGAGAACAAGTTGGAATATACATCAGTATTTTTCATTATGTTAATTTAGTAATCTTTGTTACTCTGTTGTTGTACATCATTTCTTATTTGTATAAATCAGCTTAACACTTCCAGCATTTGTGATTTTACAGTAAGGAAATGAATCAATGGTATTATCTCTTCACGTTTTCTTCTAACTTTACAGAGTGTAATAATATTCCATCTAATGTTGAACTTTTTTTTTCAATTACTGCAGTCTTCTTTTCCATTTGAAAGTGATTTGCAGTTATAGATAGCTAAATAAAGGGTCGTTGAAAGTTGTCATCACTGAATGAGTTGCAACATTCTCTCTTGGTTGACAATTTTACAGCTCCTGGAAATGATTATTATAATTTATTTTTTATTGTCATACCATTTAAGCACACATTCTCCATTCTCCCTACTTTCATGAAAATTCAAATACAGTACTGTCTCAATTAAGAACTATTATACAGCGTTTGAAAAGGAAATGCATGGTGTTTTTGATGTTACACTCAGAAGTAAATCAGTAAACTCATCATGCTGGCTAATTCATGTAGATGAGTAGTATATAGATATTTTTTTTACTATGGGAATAATTCTATAGCAATAGTAGCAGCAATAATAAAAATTTATATATAGAATGAATATTAATAAGTTGTCAGGTTGCTTTAAAACTCAAAAAGTAATTAGTCTCTCAATCAATAACTTTTTTTGATCGTCCTACTCTGCTTACATTTCTAAGACTTTTTTTTTTACTTTTAAATTAAGTAGCTGTTCATTGATTAATGAGTATATTGATTTTTCTAAATTTGGGGAACATCTTGATAAACAAACTTTTTTTTTGTTATTGTCATTAATGCTAATCTAATAGTTGTTAAAAAATATTGTTTGCTTTTCAAAAAATATTTTGTGCTTTGCTGTTTAATAATTGTTTTATTACTGTTAATTTTAAATCAAATTGTTTTATCAAAACTGATAATTTTATTCTCTTTGTTACTGTTTTTAATTTTATTTCTTTAAGTATTTTTAATGAAATGGATGGCTGAAGAATTGTGGGGTAGAGTGGTTTGAAACGTGTCCATTAAAGTATGAAGTTTGGCTGAGCTTTGATTGTATGTATGTGGGGAGATGATAATCTGGACCAACCGACGAGTGCTGGTTTAGCACGAAATACGTGTATTGGTGATTATTTATCTTTTCGACGTGTATGATCAAGTGTATCAGCGGTATGAGATAGCATGGATGGTTGAGGGTCGTGTGAAAGTTTGAGTTCAAACAACTTATATATTACATATATAAGGGCAGGTATGAAAAAACCTGTACTATAGAAAAAAAATACATATTTTAAGTATTAAAACAAATTAAAGTTTTTTTATCATTTTGGTTTGAAACGAATACTATTATTTCCAATTCAAATGGCGGTATATAGAATGTTTAGAAATCTATGAAAACTTTGACTTCTTTAACTAATAATGGGAGGAGGTAGCTTTTTAGACAGAATAACAGATTTGGAAGTTGAAGTGCAGTGTAGACTTCAATGAATTCTAAAATTTAAAAAGAGTATTTTATTATATTCAAATAAATACAGCAGTTAAATTAGTTGTATATAGAGCTGTTTTCTGCCAAATTTTTTGTATAAAAGTGTAATGTATATTGCCTACCAATGAAACTTGAAAGTTCTAAAAGAAATTATTTGAAGCTGCTTTATAATATTCTAAAAATTTTATAGGATGTTATCTCAACAATTGTAAGGACACTTTATTTTTGGATTGGATATACAAAGTGGATAAAAAGTAATCTTATAAAAAAAATTTATGAAGCATATGGGCATAGCTTATATGAAAGAGCCAGATCCTACTATTATGCAAAATATTGAAGTTCAAACATATGACATGTGGAAAAGTAATTGTGTTTCTTGGATTGGTTTATATTATCACAAAACTCATTTTTAAAGTTTTGTTTTTAAATATTTTTATGTTTACACACTAAAGTTCTATGATTAATTGATATTTTGATCATCATCACTAGGTATTTTTTAAACATTTTATTTTTTTAAAAATAAAAGTGTTTATAGCTGCTGTGTAATGAATTCTTTGCTTTCATAAATTGCACACATATTATATGTGTGTACATGTATGTGTATGAGGTTCTTTGCCAAATCCAGTTTGAAAAATCTAGATTATAGGGCACAATGATTATTGAGACATAATTAATCGTCACCGCTGGTGGTTTGCCATTGATTGCTCTTTCATTTATTTTGGCATCTGAATACAAGAACTTACATCATAAAATTTTTTAATTAAGACATATAAAATATTTATTCGGAATTTTGAATATGTTTGTGTATATATATATAATATTAAGAGTTTTGGTTTTTTTTTTTTTTTAAAAAATCGACTTTATTGATTAAAACAAAATATAGTTTTCGAGATTAACAAGCAATACAGTAATCCTATTTATTTAAAACTACTAAAAACTGCTTTTCATTTTATTCCTGATTGTTGATTGTACAAATGTTATTTCATAATATTTGTGTTTGTGATTATGTATGACTGATCCATGACAAGAAAACAAATATAAAATTTTAATTCAATATTATGAAATTCTTACTTTTTAAAACTTCATTTCATTAATTTAATGCTGTTATCTAAACAATTAAAAGGCTGGCTTTCTAACTTTTTACTGTTTTTCTTTGCTTATAAAAGCATCTATTATATATGTATTTTTTTTTTCAAAAAACGTTTCATGCTATAGTGATCAGAGCGCTATTTATAACTTTGAGGTTCAAATCTGGATAGAACTTGAAGTTTTTTTTCTGATAGTTAAACATAAAATTCAAGGAAGCCTAGGATTTTAATCAAACTAGTTATTGACAAGAAAATAGGTGGATATCTAGATATTTTTAGTTAGAAAATAAAATAAAAAATAAAAACTGCTAAGATCTCCAATAACCAATGGTTGATTAGCCTTGTGAATAATGTTCATTTTTTCTGTCTCTGGTAAAGTATTTTTTCTGCAGTGGAATATTTAAGACAATCACACATTTATTTTCTTTAAATTACTGAATTCAAAATATTAAATCACTATTTTAAAATAAAAGATAAGCAGCATTTGCTTAAAAAGAGTACCACAACAAAATTATGAGAACATTCATTTGTTATGTTTATAACCTATGTTCAAACCCATGCTAGATGAACTTTAGAATTTTTTTTTAAATCACAAGTAGACTTGGGATTTTTTTTTTCTGTGTAAGCATCTCATAGCCAATTCAGCTTGTTATTCAATATTGGTCAGAAAATGGATATCTAAATATTATTGTGCTGGAGATAGTATAATTTTAGAGGTATGGTTTGCATTTACCTCTTTATATTTTTTATTGGCACAAGAAGTTAAAATTAAGAATTTTGCAAGACAGTCATTAAATATGAATGAGTATAAAAATTAATTTTAAAAAGTTACAATTAAATATAATTAATTTATAATATGTGACATTGAAATTATTTGCATCAGAATGGCATCCCATTGACTTCGCTATAGATATAAAAATTCTGGAAGAAATAGCAAAAATATTTTATATGTAATGTTCAATAAAAAATAAATAAACAATTGTATTATTTGAAACTTTCAAATTGTAAACCAAAAAAGATTACAATCAGATATACAAACATGTATTTATGTTTTTGTTGTTGTTTTTATTTAAACATTTATTATGCACATTACTGTTGTTAGATCTAAATATAAGAAAAATATGTTTGAATGACAGGAAGAAATAAAAAGTATAAAGAGAAGTTAGTTAATTATATTATTTCATGGAATATCAATGTTTAAAAGAAACACTACTTTTTTATGCAGCATGATTCACTGTTGATAACTTTTTGCTATTGTTTTGTGTTTTTTTCTTATTGTGACCACATTATTAGATTGCAGAAAAGCATTTAATTTTTTTTTTCATATTTTCTTAAGGAAATTCTTTTGCTATAAATTTATTATACATTATGCAACCAAAAATCAGAGATAATTCACTTTAAAATGGATTTTTTTAAATATGTAGTGTATGTTAAGTCATTTGATCAAAATTGGGTGGAGTTAATTAGAATACTATTACCAAAAATTAAAATTTGATCATCATTAGTGATAGTTTGCCATTTCTTTTCAATCCCACAAAAATTAATTTAACCACAATATTTATATCTATATCATAGCTTTAATTTAATTAATTCTTTATTACTTTGTTGCCATTTTGAATTTTAAAAAAATTATAACAAATATAATTTATAACATATCTTCTGTTTGAATACAGTAAATATAAAAATATATACATTGTTAGAAAGAACAAATATGAAAGAATATAATAAAGCTGATAAAATAGTCATTACTTCAAAAAAAAAAAAAAAATAAGAAAAAATAGATTTTTGACACTTTTAAACATGTTTATTTTAACATTGGTTCACAAATTCTAATTTTTGAAAATTAAATGTTAAAATGACATTTTCACAGACAGCTTCATCACATTTTGCTGAAAAAATTGATATATAACATGACTTACCTGAGATAATTTTTCATTGTAAAATGTACAAAAATATAGTGATTAATAACTTTCATTTTTACTAGCTGACCCTGATCTTGTCTTTCCATGCAGGGTATCTGCTGGAAATGTTTGTTTGTCCTTCCATATAAGGTATTTGTTATAAATATATTTGGTTTTAGTGGTGGTGATGGTGGTGGGAGATAATAGTAAGATCAGTTTATGAAATATTATGCAAAGAGAACTTTTATAAATTGCAATGTATTTAAAAATATACTTAATTATATTATTGAAAAATGGGGGGAGGGTAACCTAAAATATGTATTCTTTTCAAGTAAAAAAAGTGTACTCAAAAAATAAATATACAAAAATTTCTTTAAGATAAAATGAATAAAACTAAGTAAATCAATAAACATCAAAATAAACAATTTTATTATGAACACTGATTATATATATATATATATGGGGGGGGTGAGAGATGATGATCTGGACCAACTGATGCATGAGATAAAGTGATTGTCTAAGAGTGCTTGAAAGTCTGTATTCAAATCCCTTATATTACATCTAGACTCCAGGTATATAAAATATACTTGTATTCAAAATATTAAAAATAAAATAAATGTAAATATAGTGAAATAAAAAGGTAATCAAAAATACACATTATATAGAAATACATGAGAAAATTGATGGTGAAAATACTGTAAAACATTATGAATCCCAGACATTGAGTAAATGGCTAGAGTTTGAAATGTAAATTGCCTAAAATTTCAATAAATCGATCTCAGGTCATAACTTTTAGCAAGTCCTGGTTGATGTAGTAATTATTTTTTTAGTCCAAATGAATTTGAATCTAGACACACATGGTGTACTACAAATTTGAATCACCATGTCTAAAAATGCATTCAATTCATGAGTTGAAAAATTGACCCACTTTGCAATTGCTTTCTATTCTATGGCATATTTATTGCTTTCCATACATATATAATCATATATTTCATCAAAAAATAAGTAATAAAAAACATTATATGAATATTTATGAGTGATGGGAAAATTTAGCCTTAGCATGCATGACTCATAAACATTATTGTTCATAATTGAATCTGATTCCAGTCATGAAGAAGACCCTTGCATAGATTTGGTTTCCATGCTCATCATCCATACAGATGACTTCACTTGGACACTGCAGCTTCTAGATCTGAACTAGAATTCTCATCGTATAACTGCTAAAAAGAGAAACACAGGGATTGGCAATGAGGAACTCCATATTCAAATCAGAACTAAAACAGGAGAGAATCCATTTCAGCAATCAAATTTTTTTATGATTACTAAATCTATAAAAATGAGAAAAGATAATTAAAAATTGCATTTTAGAAAAAAAATCATAAAAAATCCAAATTTCACCATAGAGAAAAAATTACATATCTTTTTAAAAGCATCAAGATGGTGAAAAGAATGATGTGATATAACTTATAAGATTTACTGATTTTACACATATTCAATTTAAAATCTATGATTGGTCAAAATTCTGAAAAGGTTTTAAATAGGTATTTCAGGAATAAAGAGTAAAAAAAAGTGCTCTTTATATCATAATGATGATATAGCTCTAAATATTGAAATATTAGGAAAAAATGTTTGAAAAGTGACTTAACTATAAGAACATCCATATATATCAATAAGATATTTTAAAAAAGATATAGACTTCCATCATTTTTGCATATAAAAAAGTACATTAATTGCTTTTTCCTACAAAATATAGTACTTTCTGCAATAATTTCATGATTATGAATTAATCATATTCCATTGTCCTTTCATTGAAACCTCCCTTTAGGCAGAGAACTTTATATGTGGTCATTAGACTAAATATTTTTTGGATTAATTATGATGTAATAAAGAAATGTTGGATATTTATATGTAACAACTAAAGAAATATGTTAACAGTGATAGTTGCTGACTATCAGTTGTTATCCCCCCCCCCCAACTAAACTATTTCTTCTACTAGACAAACAATATTTTTTTGGTTTTGACTTTAATTTTGAACAAAAGATTTATCTTTTATTTTTAACCCAAGGTATTATAAGGATTTAAATTCGGACAGCATGAGAACTAAGAAAAATCATAATTCTTCTACTATCTGAACTAAAATTCATATAAGAGCTTGAGTTAGAAATAAGAGAGAGAGAGAGAGATCTTTTGTTTCTTAATAAACTCAAGACAAAAAATCTATTGCTTGGTTATTAGAGCAGGTTGTTTATTTGAGAATATCAATAATATATTGATAGTTATCTAACAAAATCATTGCTAACATATTTTATTTGTTATTAAATGGAAATATTCCCACTCATTCTTCATTAAATATTTATATATAAACACAAAACTAGAAGATAGTCAATGTAAGAATGAAATAATTTCTAATTCAATTCTTAAGAAATAAGAGAGACAAAGAATATGACAGTTGATTTATTTCAGATCAAACTCTATTCTTTATAATAATGAGAACTATGACAGAAATTTATAATTGGCCTTACAGGAGAAGAAATTATAGCACCCAGCATCAGTATTACTATTATTAGATTAACTCTCATTATTGAATAATGTTGCAAAGTTTAGGAGTATAAAGTCATTCTGCATATGCCTGGAAGTAAAAATACATCTTTTTCGCTGGTGGTGAAAACTGCTTTGATTTCCAGTCAAGCTTTTATTTTAGGAGTTTTCCACTGATATTCATCTGACAATATGTATTATCATAAATCCATTACTCTCCACAAAATAATAGCTTTATAGATATTTTCCAGTATATATAGGATGGTTAATGATATTAGTTATAGGCTAGATAGTTGAAAATTTTGAATTTGCTTAGGAAATTTTTTCCCACTTGAAAAATAAAGTTTGAAACTTCCCAGATTTTATTCCAATTGTGGTTATGTTAGTTATATGACTGCTATTACATCATAATCTTTAAAGCTAGAGCAACCTGCTATTGTGTAAAAAATTCAATTCTCATCCAAGGAATATAAAGGGGATATGGAGAATATCACCAATGAGCTTTAGATTGATATTTTGCCTAATGAAAAAAAAAGTTAAGGCAATCTTGAATTATCAGAAGATTAAAATGTGCTTTAATAATTCACATTACAATAAGTATTTAGTTAGTTGCTTTGTTAGGTTATATGACATTCAAACACTCTCATTTCAGGATGAGTATAATAGGGTTCATTTACTTGATCAAACCGAGAAAAATTTTGCTCTATACTGTTGAAATTTGGTCCAGGAAGTTTTAACTATTCAATCTATCACTTTACCAAATCATATAGTGCAATAAACAAATTTATAGATGCACACATACACATGATTGCTAATAGCTTTTGTGTTGCAGTAAGTATTAATATCTGGATTCTACTTAATTCTAAGCTTAATATCACTTTATAAAAAAATTAAAAAATATATTTAGTAATAATACATCTCTTTGCATGTATGTATGTCATTTATTACTAATCTTTTTAAAAAGTCTTATTAAAGCATGTTAAAAGCTTTTAGGTTGTAAATTAAGTTTAAAGTATTTATAATCAGTTATTGTTATCAAGTATTTATTCATCATTCGTTTTGCATTAAGCAAAGCTACTGGGAGACGGCTTGCAACTGTTTATTTTTTGCATTAAAAAAAAGAATAAATTATTTCTTAGGTTTAAGTCAGTTATCAAAAAGGAAATCATTTGCAAAGGATTAAGAAGTTTTTCCAAGCTTTTTAGTAATAAATTTTTTGTTTGCTTATTAATATTTAATTTACTAAAAAAATATGTTACTTAAAAAAAATTTCAACATTAAATTTGTATTGCATATACGCTTATAAAAAAGAACTTTAAAATTCAAATCCAATTAATGAATATACGGAATGTTCCATAAGTCCAATATTATAGATTAATATACGTGTGGTGTGTACATATATATTGTAATGGTCAATAAGAACAATAGAGACTACAGGGTAGCAGAGTACGGTTTATACACAGATTCTTATATGTATTAAAGGATGATGGATACAGAATTCAATGTAGCACGGAGGCAAAGAGTACATTCATTGTATCCAAACTACATTTAAAGTAAATAGTCATTATTTTTGTGATGTCTGAATTTAATTACTATGATATGTTTGAATAATTCAAATTGCCATTAAAAAAAAAAGTGAAAAAGAAGTCCCTAAAAAATTAAATAGTATGCTTTCAGTCTGCTAGCCAATAGCACATAAGCATGCAATAGATCCTTGAAAACAGTTATTTTTTCCCCCAATGTCTGTTGAAGTGGGAGAATACAAAAAAAAAGAATTCATCATATAATCTACAAATAAAATACATATAAATTTCAGCTTTAATATGTAAATTAAGTGAAGATGATTCTGACAAAATTTTTTTAATGTGTTGAAGTAATTACGATTTTGAACATTATTGAGGAACATATCATTACTTCTGATATCATTCATTTACATTAGTTGAAGGATATATTGAGCAAATTCTTTAAGTAAAAGATTGTTTTTATTTTGATTCTTGATTTACAGATTATATCTTTTATATAAAAAGATAAACAGCTTTTAAATATCACAGTAAGGACAAAACCTCTTATAAATAATAGTGAAAAAGAATGAATTGCTCACACAGCTTTACAATTGCTAGCTGGAAAGATAAGGGACGTTTTTTAACCTTGCTTTATTCTTTACCTATAATTAATTAGAAATTCATTCCTGACTAATAATAGAGAGTTATCAGTATTGTATATAGACAAACTTATTGGAAAATATAAATCCTAAAATGTAAAAAAAAAAAATTTAATCAATTAGGATTTAAACTAAGTCATGTGCAAGGAAAGAGATGTGATATCATTATCCCACAAATCCTTTATTATATTCTACTTAATTATTTGATTTTATTGGTAATTTTATTTTACTTTCAAAATAAGATTTATTAACATAATATTAATCTTTGAATTTACATGTTATATCTAATGATATACAAGTTTCAAACTATGATTTACAATGCAGAACTCGATTTAACCATAAATTCTGTATGCATACATCTTGCTATTCCTAGCTTCTCTCATAAGTCTACTAGGTGACCTTAATAGCAAATAGATAGATCACAACTACTAAGAATCACATCATGTCCATTATCCAGAAGACGAAAAAATGAAAACCTGTACTATTCCCCACAGCACTCACATCCAAGCCTTCCTTCTAAGGACCAAGAATGATGCCTCAGGGTACTTCCAAAGCTCAGACTTCCTCATACAATGCCCTTACTAATCCCCACAGCACCCAGATCCCCACCAAAACCTAGGCCTGTGAGACCTTCCAAGCACCAGACCCTGCCATCCAGATGGCAAAGATGTGTGACACAGTAGCCTCAATTTGAAGTTTAAACTATAGTAAAACTCTCTGGCCTGAGTTACCCAAGCATGAGACTCTCTTGTCTTCACAGCACAAGTAACACTGCAGTACTAATCAAAAATTTAAAATCTTACATACTTACATCATATGCCATCTACAGATTATCACAGTCTAATAAGCAACCCTTGAATCATATAGAGAACAAAAAGATCAAAACCACAATGCATCACATCATCTCCACCAACCCAAAGATGAGAAAGACAAAACCTGTACTAATCCTCATAGCACCCACATTCTAACCCCCCTGTGAGAACTAGAATACAGGTCCCAGGAACCTTTCCAAGTTCCAGACTCTCATCTAAAGCCCATACTAGATCCCAATATACCCACATCCCAGCCTCCTTTCAAGACAGGATGCAAGTCCTGGGAGCTTTTCAAGAAACAGACTCAGTCCTCAAGTCTGCAAAGATGAGTGACGCAGTAGTCCTAATCCAATGTTCAAATCACAGTTGAACTCTTTGGGAACTTGAGTTTTGTCAATCGTGTTTCAGCTTCCAGACAACTTACAAAAACTAAAAGCCTTAATCCATGAGGTTCTTAATTATTGATAGAAATCAAATGACAAAACTAGAAGCATAATCCATATGAAGAGCAAGAACTGTTAACAATCCAAAATCACAGTGCAAATCTCCAGGATTTCCAATGTCTTGCATAAAAAAATTTTCATTACTTTCCAAAATCAAGAACTTTAATATATATGTAGTAACCAGATGCTTGCATTGTGTGTTATACCACAATCTAATTCTAGATCTATAGAGCAATCAAAGACATACATAGAATAATGTATCCATTAAAATCGCATATTGAGTAGTATCCATCATGTTTCAATACCCTGATAACCTATGAAAACCAGAAGCACTAATCCATATAATCAAATGTTAAGACTATCGATGATTTGTACAGTTCAGCATTCAAAATAGAAAAAATGTTTAATGTAGAAATTATGGTTAAATAATCAAGCAACACTCTAAATCAAATTTTCAGATATAGTCTAAAACAATTCACTGTAGTAGAAAAAATTTCTTTTTCACAAGTCAAATTTCAGGTCTAAAATGCAAGCACAAAATCGCAATGAATAACATTATCATTTTTAACAAATGAATGAGCCATCCAAATCTGGTAAGAAATGTTTTAAGAGACATAGTCAGTGATACAACATCAAATGCATGGATAAAAGATAAAGCAACACTTGAAATAAATGATCAGATACAATGAAAAACAATTTACTATTGTGGAAAAATTCTTTCTTTAAAAGTAAAATCTCAGGTTTATAAAGCAAGCATTAAAGACTAAATGAATAATGCTACTATTGCTAACAAATAAATGAGCTATTCAATTCTGATAATGATCCCAGAGTACCTTCTTCCCAGCTCCAATCCATATAAAAACTAGAATTCAGACCTCCAGCGATCCTCCCAACAATCAGACACTCACTCAGTGAGCAAAGCTGCCCTGAATCAAAATCTTACCTGAAAATTAAGTCTTTCAATAGAAATCTCTAGAAAATTACGTGGCTGTCAGTTACTTTTAACAGTGCTTCCAAGAAAAGTTTTAATCACTCTTACGTGTTGTCTATTGGAGCCATAATTTTTGTATACAAAGGAACCTAAAAGGCTACTCTGGTCAATTGGAAACTTTTTAGAGAAAAAAAATTCTCTAAAATATAATTTAGGTAACTAAAACGGGGAGGCAGTAATATGTGATGTGATGTGATGTACTGTAGCTTCTTCTTAAACGAAGTCGAGAATCTCTCAGTAATTATACCAAGAAAAACTTGTTTACTTAATTTTACATTCTCCAGTCTAATTTTTCCCATATTCTGCTCCATCCCATTTTCACAATATAATCTTTGTCAACTCTACAGTCTTTATATCTAAATCCCCCTTATCTTTTTCTGTGGCTCCCTCTAGTGGACTCTAAATAATTTAATTAATTAATTTATTTATTAATTTATTTAATTTTATTTTAGTTATTAACTTTATTAATATTGACATAAACTAGAAATTTAAACATTTCTTTAATATATATATATTAAAAAACAATGTATTGGTGAGATAGAAAAAAGCAATTAAAATTAAAATGGTATTAGAAATTTTTGGATCATATTGTTAGAGAAAGATAATAAGAATGCTAATCAAAGATTGATATAAGTATATCGAATTCATTACTAGAGATAGAACTGAATGTGAATCCATTATTTATTACAATCAATCTAATAATTATTTACTAATATATAAATGTCAGTTGTGCATAGATTGAAGTATAAAAAATTTAGATGGAAATAAACTAATTTCCTCATAAGTTATGGATGAATATTATTCATGCATCAACAATTAATAAAGAATATAGTGAATCCATCTATCTTTTAAGCTTTTGATTTTTGTAAGTTTTTGTTTTTGGTTGACATAACTAAAAACAAAGATTGTTAGCATAATTTAAATTATGACAATCAGCCTTATATATAACTTTCATTCTTTATTAACAGAAATGTCAGAAAATAAAACCTTATAAGGATCAAAAGCTTAAAGAATGTAGTGGATTACTCTATTCTTTATTATTTGTTGATGTATAAGTGTTATTTATATATAGCTTATGGAAAAGTGGAAATGAATATTAAACATGCATAAGGCTGAGATCATATAAATAAATTACACAACAACCTATTATAGCCCATTTTTTTGTCTCTTTTTAATAATAATACAGCATAATTGAATAAATTTGTGTTAGATTGAGATAGATAGATAGATAGATAGATAGATAGATAGATAGATAGATAGATAGATAGATGGATGGATGGATGGATAGATAGATAGATAGATGGATGGATGGATAGATAGATAGATAGATAGATAGGTAGGTAGGTGGGTGGGTGGGTGGGTGGGTGGGTGGGTGGGTGGGTGGGTAGGTAGGTAGGTAGGTAGGTAGGTAGGTGGTAGATAGATAGATAGATAGATAGATAGATAGATAGATAGATAGATAGATAGATAGATAGATAGATGGATGGATGGATGGATGGATGGATGGATGGATGGATGGATGGATGGATGGATGGATGGATGGATGGATGGATAGATAGATAGATAGATAGATAGATAGATAGATAGATAGATAGATAGATAATGTGAGTACATGCATGACCTTATAACTATATGTATGATGGGAAGATAGTAAATGGATTACATATCAATATATAATTGAAATAGTAGTAGCAATACCTAATTTAATAAATATCCACTCCTGCATGCTCTTTATGGTGAAAATTGTTTATTTCATCAAGCTATTCATAACTGTGCACAAGTGACTGAGAAAGCATGAGTTTCTATAGCATGAATTTCTATATTTGAAAACAAACAAACAAATAAGTTATTTGTTTTATTATAAAAAAGATAATATGCTTTTTATAATAGAAAATGTCACATCAATTTTTCATTTATGTTTTTATGAGATATTTTTTTTTATCATAGAAAAAAAACTATGAAAAAGATTAAAGTGGCTATCTTATGTGTAAGAATTGCTGTTATGAATTAAATAATCAAAATATAATTTTATAAGATAATCCTATTGCCTCAGTTAATGCAGAGATGTTCAATGGTACAGTGACAGGGTTCTATACCAACTTAAGTGATTGAAGATAGTAATATAAAAAAAGAAAAAGAGTTATAAAAGAAGAACATAGAGGGAAAAAACAATCATATTTCAAACATTTCTGATAGGATTCATGTAATCTTTCTGAGTCATCATTAGCTACATACATGTATACATGCATCTAATGTGATTCCCAAAGCCATATTATAATACTCTAACAGCAGTAGCAGTTTTATCTAATTTGATTTTAGCTACATTTTTTAAGTCATGGAATCTCTAGACCATTTTTTTTCCCAATGAAGTGCAGTGGATTTTATATATTTACCCAGAAGCCACTTGTACTTCTATTATACTTTTTATGGTAATGATTTGAAAATTGTAAGAAACCCAAGTTTTTAAGCTAGTCCAGTCTTCTGATCTTATATATATATATATCATAACTATAGGTTTTAATGAGCTCATTATGTTTTTTATTTTACCCCATTATAATAAATCATCATTTATGAAATTCAAAACCAATTTTAATTTTTATGATTGGATTTAATAAGACACTGCTGAAGAGAATTCAATTGATAATCTGGAGTCCAGATATTAATCTGCTTCTATCACGGTCTTCCCATTATGAATAATTTGTAGTTTGAGAACAAAATATGCTTTGCTATATTTTTAATAATAAAGTAAAAAGTAAATATATCAGTTTCAGTGAACATTGTGGAAGTGAATAAAAAATTTTTATTATTGGATAAAAAAAATATTCTGTTTGTTTTTTAAAAAGATATTGGAATAAAATGAAAATCATCTCATTTTTAGCAAAGATATTTTTACCAATTTCTGCCATAATTTTTTCTCCCATAAATACTTGTTTAATTTTTCCATCTCACATTCAACTTGGTCACTTTTTATCTTTATATATTAAATTTCAAAATTTTATAATTAATATCTACTTTATTTTATTTTTTTAATTCTTATCATATAATCAAGAGAAAGGCTTGTAAGGAATTTATTTATTTTTAATATTTTTCCTCTCTATTCATTATTTCTAATAAAAATCAATTTTATTTTCATTATTACATTATTTTATTTTTCATTACCTAGTTTTTAAACATTTTTACATTAAAATTTGTTTTCTTAATCACTAAAAAGTATTTTCTGCTAAAACATTGCAAACTACTTATTTCTTTATATTTGAGATTATGTTACAACTTTCTTGGATGTTTTATTCTCTCGTGTTCTATCTCTTATTTCTACCTTTTAATTTTTGTTTTAGCCACATTTTTAGTAGTCTTTTTTAGTTTGTATTGCACTTACCAGTCTTATTACTATCTTTCATTAACAGTGAACATTTACATGTTTTATTTAATCATTGCTACTTCTAGTGAGAAGCTTTCTAAATTTTGTTAGAGTAGTAGAGATACAAGAATGGTGTTCTTTCAAGTCAGAAACTTTATCTTCAGTAAGAAAAATTACACCAAAGTTTTATTACCTTTTTTTTATTATGTTGTTTGAATCTCTTTTTTCCATCATTTGATGTTTATTTTATATAAAAAAAATCTATTTTGTAAAATCTTTATTATATAATGTTATGTTTAAAATTTGATATGTTAAAATAATTAATGTTAAAGGAATGGAAGCTTTGGCACATTTGATGGATAATTTAATATTCAGCCTTTTTATATAATTATCTCCATGCTTATTTTAATCAGAGTATTTAATTGACACATTACATCTTGTTGTCATTATTCATTGAATACTTAGTTATTTTGCCCATTTATGGATTGCTTTCAATAATAAAAAAATGAGATCATTGAATACAATTGGTTTCTAGCTATTTGGCCTTCTCATATTACCTTATTAAGTGTAAAAGAAAGAAATCATGATGAATTTTATTATTCTCTCAACATCTGAAGTTATCTTTTTAATAGAATTTTAAAACAAAATATTGATTGATTTAGATGTACCTGTATGTGAAAGTGAATAGGATTCCAAATTTTAAATGGTAATATGATAGTAATATTTTTATTCAGTTATACAAGAGGTTAGCAAACTTTTTAACATGAAGAGACATTTTGTTTATCTCCCCCTCCCCCCACTCATTAAAGAGTTACAGGGAAAGAGGTGAAAAACATGTTCATGAAAAATATGAATTTCTGGATATATTTTACCATTTATTTTAGTAATAGAACACAATAGAATCTGTATACATTCTTACTAAAATAAAAAATTTCTTAAAAATAAATAAATGAAAACAAAAAATTACTTTGACAGTTTGATTTATTCACAAATTTCTAATATTTATATACAATAATTACTATTCTGTAATAAAGCTGATTTCAATAAACAATGTTACACTGCACATTTTTCCTCTCCAAAGAGGCACATTTGACTCACAAGTCACAGTTTTCCAACCTCTGGTTTATATTATTATGTCATAGCATATTGGGTATACTGTATTTCAATGTATGAAAGAATTGAATCATAAAGTTATTTATAGGAGTTCCCAGTAGATCCTTTCTCCAATCTCCATTTTTATCTGGCCCAAAATGATATTACATGCTTGAGTTGAAAGAATATTACTTTCAATAATTGTGTTGACTAAACTTTTTATATCTTAATTAAATAATTAATAGATATATAACCAATCTGATTTATGGAGTTATAATTAAGAAAATGATAAGATCATATGTTAAAAACTCTCTCACTATACAACTATTTTAATATAAATCTTTCATTGTGAGATGCACTAAAAGTTTCAACATCTGATTCCTACATCAAAATGACAAAATGATCTTTATATTTAATGATTGCAAATGTGAATTGTATGTTTTTAAACATGAATAAATTCACAATCAATCACTCACACACACACACATATATATATATATATGGACAATTAATTAGACAAAATTCATGCTATATAGTTTACAGACAGTTATGTATATATAGGAATTTAATCAACAATTCAATTGTTGATTGAATGATTAGCTTCCTAATACATCTCATCTGTGTAAGAGATCTTCTAAAAGCTTCGCTCTGCACATTGAGAACTTATTTTTGAGAATTCACTTGAAAATTGCAATTATATATGTGTATATTATTATTATTGATTACTTTTTATTCTGATATATAACTGTCATCTCTATTGGATCAGTTTCCTGAAGATTAATATTTTACCCCCCCCCCCCTTGCTTTCTGCTCTATTAGAGCACCGAAACTCTATCAACTTTATTTCTTGATATTCTGAGTCCATTAATAGTAGAATCATCGCCCACTATTGTGACTTTCCTTGGGTGGTATATATGTATAGTTCTTTAAGTTTTTCTTTAATGGAATCTTAACTTTTATTTTTAGAATAAAATTCTTTTGAAGGATTATCTTTAAATTTCTGAATAAAAAGCAAGAAATTTTTTTAATGTTTAGGGAGAAAATAGATCAAAATTAAAATAGATTGAAATCTAAATCTTTTTAAAGCTTACTATAATTCTATATTCTATAGAATAATTCTTTTATATTTTGATAAAATCCTTATCTCTGTTGGCTTCTATAAAAGCAATGCTAAAATGCTTCTTTTAAAGGATTTGTCCAATAGTAACTAAAATCTTGATATAAATTATTCATAAGTTTGCGCAGAATAATCATAGGTAAAATGTTAAAATGATTTATTGTTAAATATTTTCTTTTTACAAAAATATATCACCTATATTGAAAATGAGTTTAAGCAAATACAGATACTTTTATCTCACATATAGCTCAATAGCAAGAATAACTTGCTGATAAAAGATTTTGATTTCAATTTTTTATTAAGAAAAATGAAGAAAAAGTCAATGTCTGATTATTTAAGATAGAAATGCTCTATTATATTTTTGAGGTCATCTGTGGACTTCTAAGCTAGACATATCTTAGAATTATAACCACCAATCAAAGGAAGGAAAAGTTTTTGTAATCTTCAAAATAAAGCACTCTCAGAATTATATTCTTATGATTCACTGCTACAAAAAAAATAATAATAATAAAGCTTGAATAGAATGTATTTAATGATCATTTTGTTATGTTACAGAAATCTATAATAATACTGCATTATACATTTCCATTTTAAGAAAACCTACAAAAATGAGCAGTACTAAAATATCTTCATTGATCAGCAAAGTTGTACACAATCTTCAAATATACATTTCAAATACTCAAAAATGGCATCTAATCTTATAATCTTCATCTTCATTAGCAGTCATTTTTAAAAATATATGACCATGATCCAGAAACAAGCACACAGATATAGAATTGTTGTTCATGTAATTAAAGAATAAAAATATGATTGCACAATCTCAAGTGACATGAGAGGTTAAATATGACCAGACCTACACTAACATAAACATTGAACTATTATTACAACTTATCATTTATATACTTAAATTAATGAGGATATTCATGACTCATTTGATATATAAAAGAAAAAATAAATTATTTATTATTATTCTATGATGTTTCAAAAAATGTTGTAATTTTTAAAACATTATGTGAGAGCAAAAATTAGGTGGACAACTAGGCAATAGGTTACAATGTTCAAACGATAAAAATAACTGTGGTTGTTGGGCTATTGTTTATTCCTTCATTGATTTAATTTGTTCATCATATCAATATTTAGACTAAATTATTAAACCTTTTACATAATTAAGATATATAGTTTTAAAAAATAAAAAAGAAAAGATTTATTGTACTTAGAAAAAAATACTTTTAAGCATCAAACAAAACAAAATTAAAAACATTCATATTTATTTATTAAATGCATAGATTGTATGAAATTAAAGAGAAAGGATTTCACCTTTTTGACATATATACCTTACTGATTCTTTATAATAGCTGAATGATGCTATGTTGAATACAGAGGAAATTCTCAAACACAAACACATGATAGAAACTTTATAAAGATAAGAGTGACCATCTTCTGCATAATGGAGTGGTTTCTTTTTTCTTTATAATCTAAAGCTTAGTGCATTTTTGGTGAAGTTCACTGTAATCATATCTCTCTAAATTATGGTTCCTGCTTTATTTATACTGTAATGCAATAATTATGCATGCATATTTATTTAAATTAGTCTATTTAAATATTCCATTTATTGAATAATTAGTCAGTTTTCTCTTTTGTTTATTACATTTCTATGGTTGACAATAAACCATTCTCCTTTGTTGCGCAGATGAACAAACATATGCAAATTTGAATTACAGATGCAAATAAAAAGAAAAATTAATGAATATATTTTATATATGTTATCATATTTGCAAAATTTTGATAACTATGTTATAAATATAATAGTTACATGTATATAGACAATTTTATGTAAATGAATCCAGTCTTATATAAATGAATCCAAAAGAACATTAAAGAAAAGAGTATACAAACATGAAATATTATATATAGAAAATTATAAAATAATGATAATTCACTTTTCATGTATTATGCCATTAATCGCAATTATGGTTTTTCTTTGATAAACTATTTGTTTTAATTATTGAAATAGTTTATAAATATTTTACATAGTATTATATACAAACTGTATGAACTTATGTAAATTTTGGAAGTTTGGCATTAATTATGAATCCAAGCATTATATTTGTTTACCGATATTAGTGCAAAAAATGACGTTGAAAATGAAATTTGAAAGATTTTGGCGGAAATTTTAATTTTACTTGTACTATAAAATGATAAAAGTACTGAGAGTAGCTAATGTATTTTTATAATTCAATTTATTTGATTGGTATTTTATTAATATTTATTATGGATGATTATAATTTTTAATTAGTACATGTATATATTAGTAGGCAAAAATATTTTAAAGCAAATTAATTTAAATATGTATAAATTTACAATTATCCATCATGTTATATGTATTTAACATTGGATTTATTATCTAATTATTAAAAGCATGTAGATTTCAAATTAAGTGCATTGTTTAGTCCACAATTAAGTTAAATATGCCATACTATTCATTCACTTGCCTTATTATATATAATTAAATAAAAGAAGATGATAAGATAACCAATGATGATAAAGTATTTTATAATTTAGATTATATGTTTTTGCAAAAAAGAAGCTAAAAACCAATATTGTGAGTAATGATGATGTAATTCTAAATATAAATTATTTGATTCATGTATGTTAAGAAGGTGACAAAGAAAGCAAACTACCACATATTTATAGTGGATATTTTGGATGTCTTGAAAGAGATTGCTTAAAGTCATTCTTTGCAATGACATATTAATATAGTTCAGGAGTTTATATGCATGCATAAAGTGAATGTATATAAATATAATAGATCCTCAATATAATTTATATATTTTTGCATAATATGATTGAACAAGAGGGCAATATTATAAATTTCCCACTGCTTCATGACATTAATCATTTCATAGTGTAAAAATATTAAAAAATGTGAATGCTGACAAAAAAAATATGCACAAGATTTTAAAATGTTACTTGCGTTACTGTATTCATTTTCTGTTAATGTGAGAATGATTATAGAAACTTATACTTCCATATATCTTCCGATTTAGTATTATTATATCTATATATTACAATTGCAAAACATTTTTTTTTATTTCACTATTTACTCAGAATTATCTACATTTCAAACAAAAGTGCTTTGTTTAAAATTTAAACATAAAACTAGAAATGTTAAAAAGTAATGAATAAAATATAGATATCATTTAAAAATAGAGATTTTTCATATTAAATCTTTTTATAAAATGATGTGCATCAATAAATTCTGAACTTAAAAGAAAATGCGAAGTTAACAATTTGAATATGAAATTAGAATTATCAATGAAGATTAAAATATAGAAATCATTTACTATTTGAAAATAAAATATCTCTATATGATACTGCCAAAATATGAACTTAAAACTCTAAAAGTGAAAGATTTATTGTAAAAATTTAGTAAAAGCATGTTCAAATGCAATAAATTTCTGAGAGCTATATTCCTAAGCAAATTTTTAATAGTGAGCACAAGATTTAAAAAAAAAAAGTTTTTATTTTTAAAAATGATCATGGAATTTTTGCAGATGCAATAGGAAAAAAAATATAAAAGTCAAGTGTAATTTATAAAAATATTGAAATACAAGTATAATATATATACTTAACCTAGATATAATTAAAGGGAGTTTGAATCCAGACTTTCAAGGTTCTTACATTCATCCACTTTATTCAATATAACCAATACACATGACCACACACATGTGAAAAAGATAAATGATCTCCAATATGTATTTCATGCTGAACCAGCAATCATCAGTTGTTAAGTATATCCATTATACTTGTATTTAGCCTGTATTCTTCCAATCCCTCTTCTGTGTATTTAAATGGACATATTAAGGTCCTACATATGAGGAGTCAAATTGACTTAAGGTCAACATATGACTATAATATTGACATCATCAAGAGCTTTGAGCATTCTGTCATCAGATTTACAGTGATATGGATGGTGAAGAGTTGGAGAGTGGAGAGGGTTGAAGCCTGTCCATTAAAGTATGTAGATTTGCTATTTTAATATAAACCAAGCACTGATTATGTATATATATGGGAAATGATCTGGATCAACTGATGAATACTGTTTCAGCATGAAAGACATATATCGGAGATAATTTATCTTTCTCAAATGTATGCATTCATTTGTATAGGTTATATTGGATAGAGTGGATGAATGTAGGGAACTTAAAAGTCTGGGTTTATATCCCCTTTAATTAATTTTATAAAAATGAAAATACTGCAAAATATTGCAACTCTTCAATAGTACCTATTTGCAAATGTAATAATAAAAAATATTATTCTTATTTCTAAGAAAATGATTATCTTTTGAGATGTACCTTCCTTTTCAATTTGAAATTGAATGCTAATGGCAAAATCATGGGAAGGAAGAGGAATGGGATTTCATTTAATACTTTTTTTCTTTTTAAATGGAATGTAAAAGAGAAAAAAAATCATAAATGTTTTATTTATTATACATCAAACTTCAACTTTTGTACTATTTAATTCATGTCTTTATGTTTTTAATCTATTTACAATAAAGTAGAATACTATTGACATTATATAAAAACTAATACTGCAGTTTTATTGAGCCATAATACTAATTTAACATTATTAGTATTATGTCATGTGGAAATTTGACTCCTTCTGGTCACTAGTTCAATTTGGTCACTATTTCGATTTTCATATGATTTTTTTGGAACCAATACTTCCCACTGCAGGACAATTGTCTTTTTAGGCTGCCCTTCAATGAAGAACCAAATCCCAAGCTTGTTTGAAATCTGAAAACAATCCCAAGATTTATTCAACCTGCATTTAAATCTTATGCTATGGGCATAGGAGGCAGATATGCTATCACTATGCCATAAGATTCATCTTTATTAATACAAAAGGTAATATTTTATTATATAGTTATAAAAATATTAAAACTTAGTTTATGGCAGGGGTAGTCAACTTTTTTATACCCACCGCCCACTTTTGTATCTCTGTTAGTAGTAAAATTTTCTAACCGTCCACTGGTTCTGCAGTAATGGTGATTTATAAAGTAGGGAAGTAACTTTACTTTATAAAATTTATAAAGCAGAGTTACAACACATATAATAATAATTACTTCCCAAATACTTTATTTTGGACTTTCATTAAGTTTGGCAGAATAAATTTTTATAAAACAACTTACTGTAGTTAAATCTATTTTTTATTTATACTTTGTATACATAAAAGCATGAAGTCTGATGAAATTACATTTAATTAATTAAATTATTAATGAGATCCCTGAGGCTGATGCTGTGAAACTAAATACTTGATATCTGGCTCAATTTTTGTCAGAAACAAACGAAGTTCTCCTCTTTCAGTAATATTCAGGCGGTCTCTTTCTTTGGTCATAATATGGTTAACAGCATTAAAGCCTGATTCCACAAGAAATTAGTTAGAGAAAGGTATCAATAAACTGAATATTATTTTCCACATACTTGAATATAAGACAGGCATTTTTTTTATTTTGCCATAGGTTTTCATATCCATCATTATTAAATTTATGTTTACTTTCTTCATCATATCTAATTTCTAACAATTTTCTTGGCAAGTTGTAACAATCTCTTCAATATGTGTGGTAAAAGGATTTTTCATCTCAGTCATACACCTTCAATTTCAAAATATCTGCAAATCATTTTTCCATGTCCAATTTAAGTTCATTGAGGTGGCTACTGATTCTATCAATATTCTCTGAAGTTACATAATCTTTTATAGATGATAATTCATCAAACTGATGAAATTCTCTCTTCAATAGATTATAATGAAGTAGTTCAAGTTTGTCAATAAATAATGACCCAATACTTTGGCAACCTATAAGAGTTTTATTAGCTCATTGAAGCTGCAAATTGACATCATTAAATTTGGCAACTAGGCATCATTCATTACTGTTTTTAACTGCCGATACAGATTGGTCTTATAATTATTTTTAAAAAATTGTATGAGACTATCATATAATGCTAACAAAATGAGCCAAAGATGTGCCCTTTGACAGCCATTGAACTTCTGTATGCAAAAGTAACATATTAAAATCTTCATTATTGTTCTGGCAAAGCTGTAAAAACATTCTATCATTTTTTGCATTTTATTTGATCTTGTTTATGGCTCGAATTATTATAGTTAATGATGAATCGAGACTTGTACTTAGATGTTTTCCTACAAGATATTGTCTGTGCACCACACAATAAATACATAAAACATTTGGCACTTCTTCCTTCAAATAAGCAACAAATCCATGATAGTGGACTAACATTGATGGTGCTACAACAGTAAGTAGTGCATGCAATAATATTATTCAAAGGAATATTATTTTTTGTAAAGTATGATTTCATAGTATTAAATATAGATAATCCTTTTGTATCTGTAATGAGATTTATTGTGAATAGCATTTCTTCTTATAATGTATTGTTTTCATCAAAATAACATACATATGACATCAATAAAGCATTATTATCTTCAATAGTAGACTCATCCAATTGCATGGAAAATGAAGAGTTTTGGAGAATACTTATAAGTTTTTTCCATGCATTACTGTTGAGATAAATTCTTTTATAGAGGGTATTATTACAGTTTCTCCAATATTATAGCTTTTACCAGTTTATGCAATTAATTGTGAAATGCGATAAGAGGCAATTAATCCATCTTTGTTCGCTGCACATTGTTTCTTAAATGATCCAATGATTGTTGAATGATTCTGCAATTTTTTATATATTTCCTGAAAATATTCAATGGGCTTGTCCTTATCATTTGGATGCTTTGTAGTAAGATGTTCTCGCAACCGACTTGGCTTCATTGCCTCATTGGATAATGTTTTATAACACAATACACATACTGTGTGTTGTTTATTTACAACAGATTCTATGAAACTCATCTTTAGATATTCAGGTAAATAGCCATGGGAGTATTTCTTTTTTTGAGATATGGGCTCACAATATTTCATAATATTTTGTTTAAAGCTATAGGCATATGCTCACTCACACAAATCTAACTGTATACTCACCAATGCGACTACAAACAAAAGAGCCTGTGCCATAAGTCATCATCTGCACATGCTTCTCGTGCGACATGGATTGGGTTGGGGGGCGGGTGATGCAGAGCTATTCTAGGACAAATTATACTGATGTACAACTATATGAGGGAAAGATCTATAAATTCATTTTAATGAAAATTGATTTTCTAATTTCCATTTTTATTATATACCGAAATATGAGATATAATTCAAAACTTCTCTTGTTGTTTTTTTCATTTTTCAAAAAGAATTCGCACTATAGCTCTATTTAGTTTCACTTACATAATGTGAACTATGCTTATGCACAGGAGATACAAATAATATATTTTCAGAAATTTAAATTGTCATGGGGAATTTTATGAAAACCTAATGAAAATGTTTTTAAATAATGCTATGAAATTTTTTTAAAAAGTCAATTAAGTTAAAAAAACAAACAACCCCTACCACCTACCATGAAGGTGGGCGGTAGGGACCAGGTTGACTACCACTGGTTTATGGTGAAAACTTTATATAAGATAGTGAATAAAATATATTTTTAAAAAACTACAAGCTAATGATATATATTACTAAGTACTTTTTAAATGTGTGTGCATGTGTTTTAACTGTACATGATGTGTTTAAAATAAATATTGACGTGACATTCAAAAAATTGATTTTAGATATGGTTTATTTCAATTATAGAATACAATTACTGCATTGTACAATTAAATTTTAAAAGCAGCTTTTTGATGTTGACATTTAATGTCCAAACTAATGAATACTTTAAACATCACATCATTTCTCCCAAACTGATGAATTACATTAATTAAATTTTTATGTTAGTAAGTTAAGCAACTATATTGAAAATTATCAGTACTTTTTTTAAATAATAATGTGGTAATTTACTTTATTATAATATAACTGTTAACCCTTAAATGGACAGATTTGTTTATATTGACTTCTGGTGACCACATACATGGCATTTATTCTGAATAATTTTTCATCTCTTTGATCCTTAGTCTTATTATGATGAGGATATGTTTTCTTTAAATAAAATATGACTGCTATTAGGAATGTAAATTCATGAATTATATGACAAGATTAGTCTGCCATATTTATATCATTAAATTCATATCCGCCCATAGAACTGGATTATTTTTTTAACTGAGAATTTTTCAAGCAAATTCATGATTTTTTAGTGACCAGACAACAAATTATCAGTTAGATTTGCAATATAAGTTTTTAAATAAATAAGCATTTAAATTGCAATGAATCATCATTTTTTTATCTTTAGCTAAAAATAGCTAGATTCCTATTTGCAGATTAATTTTGAGTAATTATCTAGGTTACTTATATGCTAGTAACCATAAAGAAAAGTTCAAGGCTGATGGGTATCTAAAAAGATGTCAAGTTTAACTGGCCTGGATTTAAATCTATATGATTAGCATAAGAGTTGGATATGTTACTATCATACCATAAGGCAGGCAGCTAATGCATTTTCAAATTATAGTTATCAAAATTATTTTTGTTTTAAAAGGAACTTTATTCAAGGAAAAATATGTCTACAGATATTTATTTTTAAATGGAAAAACAAATATATTGTACTAGTCAATACATGTTTATCCATCTAACATGAGATGTAACTCAATGAAATGTACTTCAAACCCAGTCAAGCCCAAGATTTAGGTCAGGGATCAACCTGGATTTGAACCCATACCCTAAGCCCCAGATCAAACACCTAATGAATAACATATAATGATGGCACATGAGAATTTTTTCTAATCCGCACCACTAGCAGAGTGGAGAAGACAATGAGACAATATTAACTATATTATATCTTAATTACAATAGGCATACATATGATTGTACATGTGGAAGTGGGAAAAAAGCGATTCAAATGACTCAAATAAGTTTAGACAATTAATTAATTATATACATTATGAATTAATTGCATACATTAACATGTGCATGAATGAGCAAGTGGTCTACCAAACGATAGATAATTACATAGTGAAATTCAACTGAACTATTCTCATATGCTCTATTATTAACTAAATAGTACATATGCATTAGCACACATCTTTGGTGAGTATGGTATTAAATGCCAATCAATTATTAGAAAGATTACATAAAATTGCTATTAATGCTTTGGTTTATGGTTCTGAAATACAGTGATGAACATATAATTTTGGAGAGCATTCCAAGATTCATTACAGATATGGTCATGAAAATAAGTAAAACATATTTGAAAATTACATTTAGTTATATAACAAAATATTTATTGAAAATTCTTTTGATTAGAATGCTTTATTTCCCCCAAGGCAGAGAGATACTCTCAAATACAGAAATAATAAATTATGACGATAGGATTGCACATAAGACTGTAATAACATTAATTAATAAAACTAGTAGTATTTGGCATTTATATATATATATATATATATATATATATATATATATATATATATATTGAGCAGAGCACAATTTTAATATTATTACAGCACTAAAATTAGGTTATAAGCGAAAGAAATAATAATAATATAAATAAGTGGTGGTACTGACACAGTGGCAGAGAAATTAAAGATAAGGTCATGCTTCTAGATGAAAAATGAAATCTAAGACCCCCTTCTTGGGCAGTGCTTAGAGAAAAGTGAATAGGCATAGCATGTGCCAGGACTTTACTGGAATCACCAATGCCATAGGCCCTTTTATATGGAATAAGTGTGATTCTGGGAAGCTCAACTATCCATGGAATAGGACATGAGAAGAAATTTATGGGTTCGATCTTGTTGCAACCCCAAGATTAGAAGCACCTAATATATTTACGAAGATAAGCCAAATATCAGTAACACCATATGGATAAATGTCACTAATGACATTGAATAAGATTTACTGCTTTAAAAATAAATGACCCTAGTTTGAATGCCATAATTTATACAAATAATACACGATGCTGCTATAATATATACATAAGGAAGATTTCATTTAATAAAATATACATTAAGATTTGACCCCCCTCCTTTTCTGCTAATTAAAATAATTCAATCCCACCTTCATGGATTTTATAATAACTAGGATAAACAACTAATAGGTTACCTTTTCAGAATTGAATAAATAACATTTATAAAATAAATAAAGTTTCAGAGTGTTAATTAGCCTAAGCTTTGGATTCACCCTGAGTAGAATCCAGAGTTAATCAAATAACAAATTTTTATACTAAAACATAAACAAAATGTTGAGTAGAAAAACAATCTGGTGAGCTATTAATTAATAATGCATTATGTTTTAAGGGAACATTAGTAACCTTAATTCATGGAGATTTACTTAAAAGAAGAAAGAAAAGATTTTAGAAAATTCTACTCATCAGATTGCTTAGATTGGCATATTAATGATAACTAAAATAGACATATAAAATCAAGTAATATATACATATAAATAAATGGCCACACCAAAGTTACAGAAAACTAGAGCATATGAGAGAGGTTAAATTTATAGATATTATTTAAGAGCAATTTGCAGATTAGAAAAAGGTAAAAAATGAAATCATACATTAGAAATTTTGATAGTAGGGTGCAAGATTAGTTAGGCTAGAATTATTTTCAGGCCATATGAAAATCATTACCTTGACCAATTTTAAGTCATTTAAAAAAATCTTTAAGGATCTATGCAATTTCTTGGGTGGATGCAAGCTTCTGATCAGCATTTCCAAAGTTCTCTAGTAGGGCTTTTACTTCATTTTTAGGCAGCAGGATGGTACAGCAGTGAAAGAAGATCTTCACAGGATGGGCTTACTAATCAATCATCTTTTTTTTTTTTAATTTCAAACCAGCTTGGATTTATTTTGACAACACAGTTCTCTCAATAGTAGCTAATCCCTGGTATTCAAAATTAGCCCATTTTATATTCCTGCTGAGGTATTTGAAGAATGCTTTTAATTTATTTCTAGCTCACATTTAATCTTTAATCTAAAATCTTAAGTTTTCTTTGTTCATTGTTTGAAGATGCAATCGTTTGATAACATTCAAAAAATATATTTAAATCTATTTTCAGATTGAAAATAGATTTGACAAAAATGTTTATAACAAAAGTAAAATCTATTAATTTTAATCCCCATTTTATTTAAGTAAAACCTTAATTAAAAATTCCTTCCCAAGATTAAAACAATATTGTGTTTCTACCCCTTTATTTTTGGACAATTAACAATTGCATTTTCCATCTTGGATTTTATAAAAATATAGTTTAATAGAAAAAATAATTTAAAAAGAAATTTTATAAGTGATGAATATTTTAAAAAAATCAATATTTTGTTAGTATTTTTGCTCCTATAATATATATATATATCTGAGCCGCACCTATGTATTTTTAGAGTGAAGAAAAGAATTTAAAAAAAGAATTAATAATAATAAATATTGAAAAGTTAAACTTTCTAAATTTTAGGTGCACATCTCAAATATATACATGACTAATGGAGCGGGATGGGATATAGGGTTTGAATACAGGTTAGTAGATAACACCATGAAGCTCAATCTTAAGTTAAGATTGACTGCTTCACTATATACATATACAGATATTTCAGTTTAAAAGAAAAAGTTAATACAAAACTAATCAAAGAATACCACAGTGATATTTACAATTGCATTCAGTGAATTAAACTATTATTAAAAACATTTACAATAAATCAGGCAACAGAAAATATATCTCAGTAGAGGTCAGAGCACTGATGGACAAGTGACCAAGTGTTTGTGAAAAGATCTGATGGGGTGATTTTTTATCTCTTTATTTTATTGTCTCTAATTTGTTTTTAAATGTATTAAAATTTCTTGCATTGTTGTTGTAAAGATAAGTGCATCATAATGCATATAGTATAAATATACTTCCTATTTCTGCAAAGCAGGCATTTGGAAAAGACTCTATAATTGAACTTATAATGGCATTCTTTTCTGATAAATTTTTGTAATATATGATCGAGTATATTGTAGGCTATTACACCCAAAGAATATATGATTTTGGTTATCTTCTGATCTGTGGCACAACTCACACCTAGTGTCAATGTTAAGCATGTTCCTCTTATATCTCATGAAATATAATGCTGGTAATGACCACATGTTCATTTTAAGTAGAAAATCTAAAAACTTGGGCTCAAGTGAGTGTCCAATACTTAAATCTATGTATTAGCTGCTTACTATTAATGCCTAGCATTGGTAAGTCTAAATTATAATTTGTGTTTTTGCGTAAACATTCATAAGTATTCCAATAGCACCATTTATCTTGTGGAAAAGTTATGTTAGAGTTAAATATTGATTCAATTGGTTCTATGATTGTTATATTTTGTGTATGGAGGAGGTTTGTCTGTGTTATTTTAAGATTGACTTCTAAATGTGAGTATATTCTTGGCATGGAAATTAAGATTATTAGTTTTTTGTATTGTAAATACATGAATAGAATGTAGTCCTAATCCATTTAGGTTGCTATGATACTGCATTTGCCTGAGTGAGATGGCCACTATTTTTCTTCTCCATAAAAGTTTTCTACACAGTGAATAAATTTTTGATGTAAAAGATTGGTGTATAATAAGTAATTTTTGTAATAACCAGCATGTTTTTAAGTGATACTTTCGAATAAAGAGAAATATATGCTTTTGAGAGGGAGGATATAGTCCGTTCTGCTGTTTGAATTAGTTTTTTTTTTTAAATAGACATTTGAGAACAAAAATTATTATGTAGATTATTTGTGAGGTAAATGCTGTTATACAAAGGATTATTATTTGCTATGATAAAGTTTCAAAAAAATAGACTGATGACCAAGTGAAATGTTAAAAAATATTTAATTATGATCATAAT